>VZUI01026960.1:0-28715 GCA_013401135.1 Cettia cetti | reverse complement strand
GGCGGGGACGGCGGAGGGAGCCCCCGGAGCGGCGGCGCAGGGCGGTGGCCGCCGGAGCCTGCGGGAGGCGGCGCGGGGCAGCTCCCCCCAGCTGAAGCGCGGCGCCCTCCCCGGCGGGGGCCGCGGCCGCGACTCGGACAGCGCCTCGGTGGCCTCGTCCTCCGCCGAGGAGGAGGGGAGTACCACCGGCTCCGTGGCACTGGATCCCCTGGAGCACGCCTGGATGCTGTCGGCCTCGGACGGGCGGTGGGAGAGCCTTGAGGGGCTGCTGAGCTGCGAGCCGGCTCTGCTCTGCAAGCGGGACTTCATCACCGGCTTCACAGTGCTGCACTGGGCCGCCAAGCACGGGCGGCAGGAGCTGCTGGCCACGCTGGTCAACTTCGCCCGGCGGCACGGGCTGCCCGTGGACATCAACGCCCGCACGAGCGGCGGGCACACGGCGCTGCACATCGCCGCCATGCACGGCCACGCCGAGGTCGTGAAGCTGCTGGTGGGAGCCTACGACGCCGACGTGGACATCCGCGACTACAGCGGGCGCAAGGCTGCGCAGTACCTGCACCAGGGCACCTCGGGGGACATGCGGAGCCTCGTGGGGGCCCTGGAGGAGGAGGAAGAGGAGGAGGAAGGGAATGCTGGCAACGGGAGCGGGCGCTGGAGGCTCTCCAAGGTGTTGCCATCTCATCTCATGAACTACCGGCTCTCCCACCACCATCACGGCTCTGGGGAGGAAGCTGAAGGTACCGATGGGGCAGCGGTGCCAGGCAAAAGCAAGGAGATGACCAGGAAAGCCTCTGGCAGCGGACGGATGAAGCCTCGGCTTAATAAGATCCGCTTTAGGACTCAGATCATCCACAACACGCCCTCCTTTCGTGGTGACACTGAGGAGGAAGAGCATGAGGAGAAATCCCTGAAATCATCATTCAAGCTCAGGCCGAAGTCCAATGTGTTTGGATAAGGCCAGGGAGCAGGAGGTCTGGGAGGTGGATGCACGGACCAAAGTGCCCTCAGGTGTAGCACAGAAGGTGAGGCAGGTACGAGTGGGTGCTCATCTACGCTCATGGACTCTGGCCAGAAGGGTCCTGAGTATCTTGCTTTAGCTCCCCGTTCGGTGTAGTTAGGGAGCCCAGCAGGGCAACAGGGCTCTGGAAGCAGCTGCTTCAGCCGGGCTCTCGGTGCTGAAATGAGAGGCAGTGGGCGGGTTGAGAAACGCTGGGGTGTTTAAAAGCTGTGCTGCTTTCTCTCTAAAAGCAGGCTATGGGATCGTAAACCTGTGTTAGTAGATCTGCTAGGATTAGTGAAGTGAGTGGGGGAAAGAAAAGTGCAAATGCTTTACTCTTATCAACTGGTACTATTAACTATCGGCAAACAACTTGCTGTGTCAGAAGAACACCTCAGTAATATACATGTATACCTTAAGTTTCTCTTTAACAGCAATACCACCTAGCACAGTGTGGAGTTGGGTACACAAAATGAGATGGTAGAGAATTGTTTCCTGTCAGAATCCAAGCTTCAATCCATCAAAGAGTTGAGCCTATGTTGACTTTATGCATTGAAAATTGCTTGATTTGACATAATGAATATATTATTTAAAATAAAAAAATCCATTACACTGCAAGCAATGAATAAAGTTGACCATGTGCAGAAGTCTTTGTTGTCTGAGGTACTACTGAGCTTGCTTATCACTGTTGGAATACTCATACAACATAAATAGAAGCAAAGAGTTTTTATATATATTTGGCATCTTATGTTTTGTCTTAGGCAAAGCAATTTTATTTTAATCACTGTGAATTCTCAAGTGCCAGACCTAGTGCAGTTCCAGTTATTGAGTCTGGTCAATTCTTGTTAATGTTCTTTGTGTAACTCACCACATTTAAAATCAGAAAATTGTGTTATAATGTGTTACCTGTGAAAGTCGTTCTCTTTTAGAATAAAAGCACAGACACCATTGCATGAAATCTTCATGAAACTCTAATATGGTTCTGTAATGCGATAGCTACAGGTCTGTGTTCGCTAGTAACTTGTGTGCCAAGCCCTTCAACTGACACTGTGCGGAAATAGAGAAAAGAGAGGGGAAGAAGAAAAAAACAAGGAAGGTGTGTGAATTCACACAGAGAGTGAAAAACTAGAAGTCCAAAACTCTCTCCCTGTTTATCATTCTGAATGAAGCAGCATAATTACATATTCTAGTTAAGTGGTGGCAGTGGTGTTTGAGTTCTTTTAAACCTATATTTCTAAAGAAGTCATAGCCAAGGCTTTGAACTGTTGTTTGACAACCTAATAAGTCTTAATCTGATTGATGAGCCTATCCATCTGCTAAAGCTTTCGGAAACCTTGAATCTTTTTTCTCTGCTTTAAAGGTAGCAGTTCCAGTGAAATCTAGGAGGCAGATTTATATCCATATTCACCTTTCCTTAAGAGCTGAGGTATTGAGCTGACCCTGGATCCTGAATGCTACTCAGTGCAGCAGCTCATCTGTTTAGTTGTTAAAGTATGGCCAGTTTCAGTGCAGCATCTGTCAAAGCATGTTTCGAGTTGGCTTCCTTAAGATCCGTGTGCATGCCTGGCCTGTAACTAACCAAAAGTAGATAGGCTTTGACATGTTTAAATCCACGTTTGAGACACTGATTAAATGCATGCCACAAGCTGTAGAACACCTCATGGGAAAACTGCTGCTGGGAGTGTGCACTTTTGAGGTAACAGCTCCGTGGCTGTTGCTAGTGACTTATATTTCTTATAGCAACGGGAAGGAAGTGCTACTGATGCACTGGCATCAGACCAGATAAACAACCAGTTTCTGCACTTCATGTGTCAAAACCTAATAAATGACAGTGTTTGCGCAGGCATGCAAGTGACACTTAACCGTTTCTGGAAAAAGCTGAATTAAAAATAATATAGAACCTCTGCATAGGTGCTGGTCATTACTTCTGTGCAAAAAGACTAGAAATTATAGAGAGGTTCAGCTTTAGTTTACAATTTATAAGCTATAATGTTACAGATTTCATGTGCCTTCATTTTGGGTTGGTTGCCACAAATGCAGTGGATAAAATCAGTCTTGCAAAGCGCTTTGTCTTTATGTCTGTGGGATGGGACCAGAAATTTTCCTTCAGTCCTCCTGTTTAAACTGTATACCTGTACAGTGGGATGTCTGAAACAGGGGGGATTAATCATACACGTTATGATGTAGAGCTAATTCTGTTGTAACAGAAAAGATAATTAATTGCCTAAGTCTTAAACTTTTCTCTGCAAGATAAATAGTGTTTTAGACTTCTGTAGGAAGGAAGTTTTGTGACTGAACACTTAAAACGTGAGAATTCTTTGGTATGGGCACATCTGCATTGAGCACATATTCCGTGCAACTACTGATGTCCTAACCTTGTTAAAGTTGTTTTCTGCTTTGAGAGTTAATAGTTCTTCTCTTCACATGCAAGTAGAAAAGAATTGCACAAAAATACGGAGTCTTAGACAGCTATTGGGTTCTAGAGAAATAATTTGAGGGTTTCAAGCAGACCATACCTTGGACTTTAAGAGACTATCTGGAATATAATGTTACATAATACAGTAGAACTTTGCAAATTATTAAGGAAACCTGAAAAATGATGAAAAGATGTCTCATTTTTAACTCATTGTTTGAAGTATCAAAGGGAAATTGCTGGCCCACTGATACTGCTTAGCTGTCAGTTAATGAAATTTCACCATAATGGTCCAAATGTCTTTGCAAGGTGGGATGCAACAGAGCAAATATCTCTTTTGGTGTTTGAGATATACTAAAGAATGGCTGGATGACCACTCATATCTGTCTGCGCTATGGGAATAAAGCACTTTGATTTCACATTATGACTTGTCACATTCCACATGGTTACTTTTTATAACATGAGCTAAAAATTAATGGGGTTTTTTTGAGGTAGGAAAGACTTGATGCCCTATTTCAATATATCTGCAGTCTAAAGGTGTGCTTGAGTCAAATATTTTGGGTATATTGCCTAGAAGGATGTAACTGAAATAAAGTTGTATGGTACAGAAAACTGGAGCACTTATTGGTATCTTTTTAATGGTACGCCTGAAGTTACTGAATGTGTTTGTTCACGTTTTATGATGGTGTGTAAGGCAGCAAGACTGTAATGTAACGTGGTATATTTTTTTGTACTTTATGTTCAAAAAATTTTAGAGGCCTGGAAGCCTGTTGGGTTTTATTAATACACTTTTTGTGGTTGTCTCTCTGAATGGTTATGAGTTAAGAATCTGTAAGCTTTAGTTTTATTAAATAAAAAGAGCCCATGAATGCTCTGAATTGGCTCCTGTTTGCTACATACTTAGGTGCATATTGGCTGTTAAAACTGTCTAGTGGTTTGTGTTGTTTTTTAGTTATCTATTATTTAAATTTTAGGATGTTTGATGCTGTCTAGCACTCAAGCAGTAAGACATGGAAAAAATACAGTAGCGTTGTTTGCAAGACAGTAACATATTTCTTTGACAACTACTTTCTAATAACTCATGTCAAAGTAAATGAAGACAACAATTTTTGTTGTAGACAAATATGTCTAAATAAGGGCCTGGGAGAGTGGCATTGCTTAACTTAAAATAGCATCCTGACCTTACTTCTGTGCAGCTTTGACTTTGGAAAGACTAATACTAGTTTTAGTCACTGTGTAAAGGTCAACACCTAATTAAAAAGGGTTTAGGATTAAGTTATTTTGTAGTATGTCTTAACTACAGCTGGTGGCTACTGTAAAGGGAAGTTTCATCACCAAACTAGACTGTGGGATTTTGGTGTATCTAAAAAGTCTTGGAAGCTGTTGCCTTACCAGAAGATATGTTAAAATCTCATAAGGCCAGTAGCTCCTAACAGACATCCAGATTTATGCTTAAACTGAAAAAATTCTCAGCTGTTACCATGCTGGTGGACCAGGATGCATGCAGCTCCAAGCCAAGCAACTCTAAATCAGTAGTATGGTGACACAAGTGAGAGAAGAAGGGAGGGGGAAGTGTTCTTGGAAACTTAGGAGAGAGTGGAGGCATGTGAAAGCAGCTGAGGTTATGGGGGAAGGGGAGGACTTGGTAGAAGAGCAGTCTCCATGGGGCTTGCTGATCATGCGATGGCTTGACTAGTTCCATAGAAAATTGTGTCTAAGCATACATCCCTTCTCCTACAGAGTAACAGTTGACAGAGATGGCTTGCTGAGAGCTCTTAACATAAATTAACATCTGATGCTAAGTATTTTAGTTGGCCCTCTTACCAACATTTCTTTGTGTGACTAGTACTGTTTGCAAAAGCACAAACAACTCTTGTGTTCAGTGTGGCTACAACTGTTGCAGTCCTGGTACATCAGAACAGCCCAAATAAACTTCAGGCTTCTCACTGGAAGAGAAGCTATTCAGCATTGCATTGCTAACTTATTTTTCCATTAGCTTGAAATGAGGGTTAAGGAGATTACAGTCCTGACTTAATACACCTTGAGTTATATGGAATGGATATGAACCTGAAGGCAATAGGCTAAACTTCAGAGACTTCTTCCAGAAAAAAGTAGTTGAGTTATGTTTTTTGTTTCCTTGTTGAAGAAAAAAAAAGGTACATACTTTCACTTTTTCATATCCTCGTCTGAGTGTGCAAAGGAGGATGAAGTCTGAGATTAATAGAAGGTATTAGGAGAGGGGCTAGCTTTTTAGTTTGTGGTAAACTGTGAACAGTTTGACAGAAAAAATGAAACATGATTTCGAATTCCTAGTTTTGTTATAATGGAACATAATTTTACAGCTGTCCCACAATTTATCTTCTATGATTTTTCAGTTCAGCCAAATTTAGTGTTGACGTGTCCTAATGTACACTCATTATTGGAAAAACTGAGCCAACCTACCAGGTTTTGTCTGCTTTTAATAAAACTGTGTTACAAGTTATGTAATTCATCTCCTGTGGCAAAACCTTGAAGAAACCATATTCTGAGACATTTACAAAGAATGAAGCTGCTAGTGGCACATGAGAGCAGGTTATACTCGGGTCAAGGTGCAAAAGCATTCCATGTTCTTTCAGCTAGACCAGCCATGCCAAATGAACCATTGTAGTGTATTTAGGTGTACCTGCCCTTCTGCATAGACAGCTGTAAACTCTCCCCTCCCCTGGGTCACGTTAATCGATTTTAACCTGCTCTTGTTTCATTGAGAGGCATTTGGCAAACCGCAGTGGGACTGGCAAGAGTGACGGAACTGAACAGATCCGTGTCCGTGCACGGCTCTGCATCAGTGCAGGTAAATGATTGAAGCTGACTGCTCTCAGTCTAAAGCAGAAGGCCTGTAGAATGTATCCTTGCATCAGCCCTTGTCCATGAAAAGAGACTTTGTAAACCTAATCTCAAATGCTACTAACTACCGGAGTAATTCAGTCATGTGGGCTGTATCTGGGCATTTCCTCAGTACTTCTTTGCTGAAGCCAGAAGCCTTTCACTTTTTCTGGCTGGCTCTTGAGCTGTCCCATTTATTTCACTTTGCAGTTCCTTAAGAGTGCCTGAGAAACTGGTAGTGGGGTGGGCATAAATAATAGAAGTCTCTTTTTAAAGCTGGGTGGGGTGATGGTTGTTTGGGTGGAGCAGTTGACTATTTTGGAAGTGGAGGGGGGTGGGGGTGTTCCTTTTAAAAAAGATAAAAGTATGTCTGCAATATATGTTGAGGCACAGAAATCCCTTGGGACATTTCATACTAAAGAGGTGCTGTCCCTTTTAGTGCTTTAAATACAGAAAGACAAAATTAACTGTGCAGACTGTAAAGAGGTCTCTGTTCACTGGACATAGACTTGCACAATATAAAGCATCCAAGTACCAGAAAACATGTTTGTAACACTTGAATATATAAGGACATCTATATTTCCTATTTCTTTTCCTTGTTACCTGCAGCACAGTATCTTACTGTAGATAGATCTTATGGGAATGACTGTGACAGTTTGGGACAGTATAATGAAAGGAATGCAGGGGAGTCCTGCTGGTTCAGCTGCTTCCCACAGCAGGGCCATTAGCTACCAACCTCACACTTGGCTTTTGCATCTTGAAGCATCCCCTTCTGTCACAGCTGGGCTGGGTGGAACAGACTGTGGGAGTTGTAGCTGCCCTCCCTGCTGTCTACAGCTGCACCGTGTGGGCTCCAGCACTGCTGAGGCCTTTTGAAGCTGCTGGCAGATCTTCCTTGGATGGGGATGGAAGCAGAGATGCTACATCACTTCATCTGCCTGTGACATTTACACAGGTATTACACTTTCACATGAGAATAAATGACATGAACTGAACTACGGGTGAAACTGGAGGGCTGAGAAGACTTTTGGTGTTAAATGGTGCCAAGTACCTGATGTAGCTGACATAGCTAATTAACAGTCTGTTATTAATCTCTAGCTACTGACAGAAATCAGTTGGATCAACACTGAACAGTAGCTACAGGAAACTAAAGAGTTGCTGCAAGATTATTATATCTGTTCATAAGATACATAATTTTTCTTATAGATAGCTCATTAAGGATGTTTTTTCTTTGCAAAATGAGTTAGTAGTATCATGGGTAAGAGCTTGCAGTACTACATCCCCAGTATGTCTTTTCAGGGCTGTATAGTAGGTCACTGACAGCTGTCAGCATGCTAGGCAATATTAGGTTTTTGGGTATTAACTTGAAATTTTCTCAACTGTGAAAGTCTGCTTCAAGTTCCTGCAGTAATCTCAACTTCCTTGTAGCCAGATTTTTGTTTCTGGGATAACTAAAGTGCTGGGCAGTTCTTGAACTTGTGTATGCAAGAGAAATGTAGTAGTGGCCCTTATCCAGTGTTTACATTTGTGGGGCTTAAACAAAATGAGAACCCAAACCTTTTCCTGGATCTGGAGTAAATTTATCTGAAGCAATGTTTGCAAACAGGCAAATATTGAGCAGAAACTTCTGCTGTATGCACTGAACAACTGCTTTTTTCTCTCTGATGTATCAGTTGTACAGAATAGCAGTTGTTATTTGTTACATCATTGCAAAGTTTACGATTTAGCTCAGAACAGATAACAAATCAGAGAATTCTAAATTAAAGTGTGATTCTTTCTAGACTGGATCCTTGGCTAAAAACAAAGCAACTGGTTTTCCACTAGGTAGCGAAGTCCTGCTATGAAAAAGTCTGCTGATGGTGCTTGGCAAAGCACGGAGCTCTTCTGTACTTATTCTCTTCTTTCCTGACTACTTCCCATGCATCCCTTTCTTCTCTCTCTATTTTTTAGTGGTTCAAATTCTATAAATCTTAATAGAGCTATAAAGCTCAGGAAATGGAAATGTTTTAAATAAAGGAATCTCTTTATTAAGAATTAAATGCAAAAACTAAACATAAGCTTTCCTTTTCCACTTGAAATTTTAGGAGTGGAAAGAACAAAAATTTGTTTTGATGATAAAGATCTCCACATACATAATTTTAATTGTAACAGAGGCAAAACTTAAAGTTGTTGGGCAAATGTGGAAAAAGACCACACTTCCTCCTTCAGGTTTTACTGTTGTGTACCTTAAAGTCAACACTGTGAATCATACTCTGCTTTGAATAAGAAACACTACACATAGTTCACAGGATTTCCAATTATTATTTCATTAACCATGTCAAAAGTAGTATCTTTTACAATGAGTCCTTAATGGGATATCTGGCTAATTGTAATGCCCACATCCTCTTACAGATGAACCTCTTTTGATCCCTGTCTGCAACTGAATCTAAATTCTGGAAAACTTTGCCTCACATCCTGTTGAAAGTAGAATACTGTAACTTTACAGATGACTAACATTTTGAAAGTTCACTTTCCTACACACCCTTCAAACTGAAATGCCTGTCATAAAGACAATGGGGAAAAAAAGCAACCCATCTCAAACATGCCAGTACACACAGTGAGAAAGCACTACAGGGCAACAGCTCCTGTCTTTGTGACTGTTGAATGACTTTAATATTCCACATTCCACACTAGTGCTCTTCAGGGGGCCTTTTCTGGTTTAAATCCTTCTGACCTGTTACAGAAGTGGGTCAGTAATGAAGAATTACCTACTCTCAGAATATTGCTTTTTCACCAGTGTTCTTTTCTGAAAGAAATTGTTGCCATAAGCTGTGGAGTTCTTGTTGCCAACGTTGCCAGTGTGGCTTTTTTTAATGGTCCTTTGCGGGCTTATGAAACTTTTGCCTGCTTGTTTGACTTCAGATCCAATGAAACAACAGGGAAATGATCCTGAAGAAGTGGAAACTGATTGATTGGGAGAGGAGGAAATGCAGTAAGCTGTCAAAACTTGTGCTTCTACAGTCAGTATCCCATAATATCAGATGTTCAAATACAGGAAAGGATGTAGCTCCTCACCTACAGTCCCTAGAATCTTTGTAGCCTGCTTAAATGGTGGTAGCCAGGCAGGGATCACGCTTGCAAAATAGATCAAATATATGCAGACACATACACAAAAGAAAAGGCATAATGCTTTTGGCTAGATGTTTTCCTATTTTTCCCTAGCACCTCACTATGACTTTCCTGGGAGCCAGTCAACTTATTTCAAAGTCTTCTAGAACATATGACATTAGTGAAATTTCAAATAACACTGAAGGGATATCATTAAATCTTCAAATCTTTATCCTTGAAACTTAAAGGACACAAATGCATTCAGGCTTAACTGATAAAATATTCTTAGGAAGGAACTTAAACCCAATGTAGTCAATGAATGTACGTGGAAATCAGTGTGACTGCAAGACTGGCTGCAAGGCTTTAGCTGACAACTTGCTTTTATATCCTGGCATGTTTAGCTAACTGCCATAATGATGAGTGCTTCATTTAACCTACTCTGTGTGTCTAAGAAACTAATTGCTAAAAAAAATACCTCTGTTGAAAGATTGGTTTTTGAAATTTTGTCTAATATTGCAGTGTAATTTTAACTATCCACCAGTTAAGAATCAAATTAACCGTGCTGCTTTCTGTAATCTGTTTTTTTGATTTGTGGAGTGTGGAAAAAAAAAGTCAATTCTTATTATAGGATCTTCAGGTTCCTGTGTTTCATCAGAGCAGCAGAATTCTCCTACCCATACAGAGCATCTGTAGATTCTCTGCAGACACTACTAAACTGCTTCCAATAAGAATGGGAAATGCTGCCTAAAATATACCCAAAAATTAAAAACCTGAGGAAATATGAGGCACACAAATACTGTATGAGTTGTCCAAGTTAACACAGGAAGACTGTGAATAAGAAGTACTGTACCCAAAAAAAAAAAAAAAAAAAAAAATCTGTTTCGCCAAATTCTCATTAAATGTTCAATCCTACAACCTTAAATATGGAATTCATGTGGGATTCAAATATTTCCTAATTTTAGAGTTTTTGACTTACATCTTTAAATAGTCACAGTTTCTTCACTCCCACGAATGAGAACTTTGCATTTGCTGGTTGTCTCCTTTTTTTCCCCTCCACCCTGTGGGTTGCAGTGACAATGTGGCAATTCACAAATGAGTGGGTGACATAAAAATGTCACTGTTAATCCTCACTGGTATTGATGCAAAAGGTCTATTTATGTTTGCTGGCTAAATCCTGCATCTAACAGAAGGCATTTATTAGTCTGTTGTTAGAATAATTGTTTCTTTAATGACATGTGATGTTATATCTGATTATGCACAGAAGCCAAAAAGACAGCTGATGGAATTATAGTGTAAATTGCAGTCTCACTGGGAGTTAATAATAAAATCTTAAGGTTTTTTTCCCTGAGAATTGCTCTGTATTACACTAATTTACGTCCATTGCTTCTACTTCACTCCAGAACTATGATTAACTAGAACCTCCTTATGTTTGACCTTAGCTACACTTTGTTCATGTCAAGTGCAAGAATAAATTTGGGGCAGGTATCTATCAGACAACTTGTATTTTATCAGCAGCAGTGTCAGCATCTTGACTGAGCAGGATCTACAGGACTGATATGGTCATCAAGAAGTTAAATTACTGTATCAGTTACTCTTTTTAATCATTCTAAAGGCAAAGGAGAGAATAAGGACTTTCTGAAGATAAGTGCTTTTATGCCAACATAAATTGTTATGGTAATTATGCAATAGAGAGGCAGAGTTCTCCATCATTAGCTTACCACAAACTTTATCGCAGTCAGTTATGGCATTGCAGACCAATTGTTAGTCCACAGATTACAGAATAAATTCAAGAAGTTACTCCATCCAACTTTTATTTCTTTTGTTATGTTGTGATAATTAGCTTCAAAAGAGCCACATTAATGTACAAGCCCTGTACCACTATGTGAATAACCAGCTGCTTCTCCGAGTCCTGCCACAGAATGTTCTGTGCCTCAAAGCGAAAGAACTGCTACTCCAGGGTAAAAAGTGTTTCCCTGTTTTGGAAACACAAAAATAGTCAATAAGCAAGTTTGGTGGTTTGGAATCCTGGCCATCAGAAAAGCTCTGAAGTAGCAAACCAGCACCTGGAGGCGATTTGATGCAGGATTCTTGATCCTGTACTGTGGTTTGATGTTAGACCTATGCAGACTCACCTGGGCTTGCACAGGAAAGACATTGATTCCCCCTGGTCCATCCCACTCCCAGATATAGGCACCCACAGCCTCTTACAAGGGACCATGGAGGGTGAGGTCCTTTAGCCTGCTACCACAACTGAAAGCTGAGCTGCCATTGCCATTGGAATGAATTATGGTCTCCCTGAGGACTTTGGTTCTTGGGGAGTTTAATTCCACCTCAGGGTCAAAACCAGATGAACAAGGATTTTATAAAAGAACTTTTTGATTTGGACAGTGGGAAATGTTTCAAAACCAAAAGCTACAGAGGGAGTTGGTTCTTACTTGTTTTCTCAAAGGGACTTGGTTTATACTCATTTCCTCAAAAGGTATTGGAAGGTTGCAGGCAAGGATATAGAGTCCTTTCTTTTGGGAGGGACAACAAGCTGATGGATCTTGTATGATAAGCTAAACTAATTTTCTGTGTAAATCTGCAATAATTCTCATTGGATGTCTTTTCAGATCTATTCTTTTTTCCTCTTCTAAGAGTTCTACAGATTTGTTTCCCCACCTCACATTACAGTGTAACCTGTTAGGCTGTCTGTACAAATAGGAAATGGTGTTCACACCAGGGAGCTTCCAGGGGCAGAGCACACAAGGCTGGTCATCTGCAGCATTCTTTGCAAACTATTAGCAGTCATTAATGTGAAGAACAAAAAAAAAAAGGAACATTGGCAAACAGAAGAGATGACTTAAGAAGAAACCTAACACCTCCCTAGTTTTTACTCTGTCAAGCTGCAGTTCTTCCATGCTTGGATTGTCAAAGAATGGGAACTTAAGCTCCAAACCCATCAAGCTACCTCTGCTCATGTAAGATTTAAAAGAAACAATGGCCAGAAAGCAAGCAATGGAAATTTGCACCAAACTAACCAAGTCCTCCTTAACAAATTTTTGTGGGTTTGACAAAAAAAAAAAAAATGAAACCAGAAGTAGTCAGAAGTTTAAGAAAACAACATAATAACAACACCCTTTAAAATAATTGGGATAAACTCTAGCACAACTGGCTCCTGCTTTACTAGAAAAAGAATAATAACAATAACCTTCGGTCAATGCTCCTTTTCCTGCCAAGGTTTCTAGATTCTTGTAGCCCCTAAATGCCAGCTTGAACTTAAGAACTTGATGACTTTTTTTCATCACCATGGAAAGTATTCAAATTTTTAGCTCTTTTGTATGTGTAACAGTTTTTCTGTGTTTTTTCTCTGACATATTCTACGAGTTTGATACTTATAAAGGGTCAGAGCTGGAGCTAGTACTTCTCAGGAACACACTGTCATTCTGCAATTATTTTATATCAAATTTTTCCAAGCTGGACATGGGGATTTCCTCATACTATTTAATGAAAGATATGTGGTTAAATGTCCTTTCCTGTTCTAAAAGTCTCAATCTTTTCTACAGACTCTCGACCTCTCAAATACATTTGCAGTTTAAGCTGTCCTCCTTACAAGCTTTGCTTGGACTCCAGAAAGCCCCTTCCCATCCATATTCCTCAGCATTTCAGTTCTGTTGCTGTTTAGCAGCAGTGACTGTCAAGTTGGGATAGCAGCACAAGAGCCAGGAACTGCAACTGGTGTGGTAGTGTTCTTAGGAATAGGCTGTGTACTGAAACCAACTCAAAACCAGAACACTTACACAGAAAAAAAGGAATTATGCCAGCAGTAACCCATAGTGACGTGGTTGCATCTGAATGACACTTTCAGCTGTCTTCACATTATTTATCTTTTTGGATTTTCTTGGTAGGGACAAACCCTAGGTATTTGAGGCTGGTTTGTTGACATGATGAGAAACAATGATGCTGTAAATTCACAGGAACTGGGAGGGGAGAAAAAAGACAAGCTTTGAGTAATCCTCAGTCCAAAGCCATAGCTTTCACTGGCATTGCTTAGAACATGCCTAGCAACTACTCAAGGCTTCTGCTTCTAAGTGTAAGGGGTTCATACTCTATGCCCCAAAACAAACTGGTTTTTCGTCTAAACTCAGAACTTCTACACAGAGAAAAAGATATTGCAGCAGTATGAATCCTGGAGAAAGGTGATGGACTCTTATAGCCCAGAAGCAGACTTCTTAAGAGGTTTACAACCAGAATACAGTTAAAGTACATGAGCTCCCAGGTGCTGCAAACTGAGCTCTGTCCTACTCACACTGAGTGAGACCTCAATCTCTTCCAAGTACTGGAATGAAGCACCAACTGAAACTTCTTTCCTCACCAAAAATAACCCTACCAAAAATAAAAGGTGAGCAGTTTCTGCCAGGTGAGAATTGGTTCACAGATTCTCATCTGAGAGCCAGAGATGGGGCAATGCTAAGCCCAGTGGAGAATGAATGGCTGGGCTGCCCCTTCTGGCAGTGGCAAACTGCTGATAGCCCTCAGATGTGCTGTATGGTACTCTCCAATGATTGCACATGTCCTCACTGCATCCTGAACACCACATCATGTCGTTTAGTTTAAAAACCTGTTTTACTGTCATTCCCAGGCTAATGGCAGTTATTTTTCTATGTGGTTTCCAGGGTTCCCTTAATGCTAGAATTCACACAGATGTATTTTGCAATTTCTGTGCCTTAAATTTTTATCTTACTTATGCTAATGCATTTTTCATCAAGCCCAGCTTTTCCTGTCTGTGAGGACTTCTGTCTTCTCCCCAAGACAAGTGAAGCATCGCCTCTCCTGAGACCAGCAAATGCTTCCAAATGCAGTACCTGGCAAATGGCAACTCACAGAGGAGTGACCTGATGAAAAAATTATTGTGCAACTGAATATGCAAATGAAGGGGTTGGTCCCTTAAGTGTGCTCAGAGAAAATGAGTACAGGGAGACCAGCCAAATCAGAACAAAATGGAATGAAGATATCCTAACCACTTAAATATGCTTGCTTGTAAATGACAATGCAGACTCACTAGCCAGAACCTGCTGTACCAGAAGACTGGTTTAGCTGAATACAAGCCCCCTACCGCTCAGGGTGATTGCCATCAGAGTTTCTGTGCTGTGATTTATAGGTTTTGTGTCTTTGCTTTGTCCTATGCTAAAATACTTTTTTTTTTTTTTTTTCAGTCCATGGAGTACACAGTGTATGCAGAAAGCAAGCAAACACTACATTGCAGCAATATGTCCTTTCAAATAATGACATACTGCCAAAATACTCCAGTTGGAAAGTTTCCACTGAGTTATGTATGAAAATGAGGCTTTACACTTATGGGTTCACTTATGCCTCACACACCTTTCAGTCCCATCTTCCATCAGATTAATATAAATATGCCTCTGCAGGTGGAGTCTTCTTCTTAGAAATAAGTACTTCCACCTCAAGAAGGTTAAGCCATTACAAGGCAGTACAATTCATGTGCAGATAAGATTGTAGAGCTGAGACATCCTGCCCTTAGGAGTAGGAATCTCTCTCATGTTTTTGGCAGAAATGTTTTTTCCCTTCTCTGTATTAGCAGCAGCAAATAGCTGTTTGATAATGGCTTTGCAAATACAGCAAATACAACTTTTAGGAAGATCAAGAAGGAGACGTAACCTGAAGCATAAATTGAGAATCAGACAGAAAGTGAATTGAAAATTTGGGGTGAAATTGAAAGGTAAACAACAGAGCTGCACCTGAGCTACCAATACCAAGGCAACACTCATGTTTTCCCAGCAGAATCACTCAAAGCATGAACTCAAGGTGCCCAGTCCCTTTGCTCTTAGAAGGAAGACGCTGGTGCACCAACAGCTGACCCAGAGGGAGGGAGAAGGGAGGGCTCCTCCCTCTGGAATTTCCTCTGAGTCAGGGTGGCATCTCGGGTGCCACACACAAACAGGGAAGGGGGTCACAAAAATCACTGTTCTAGTGTCTATTCCTGAAATCCACATATACAGGAAATCTAAATGGGTTATGCTGTCAGTAAGAATTTCTGTTTATTTTAGTATCCATATGGAGGTCTCTCTCTTACCAGATTAAAATCATTTCAGAACAAGAGGTTTTGATTTTCTTCCATTGGCTCAGGACATCTCCATCTGTACACAGTGTAGGCTGGGAGTCCCAGGTGGATTCATTTTCTCTGAGTCCTGCCAGCAAACCAGGACTGGGGCCCCACCAGAGGAGATGTGCAGCAGGGCCTGCAACTCCTGTCTCCCTATGGCTCTTTGCCTCCCCCTCCTATTTTCTCCCCTTCTCACCTGGAAAGCAGCTTATATGCACAGTGTGGGATTATTTTTCAGAGAAGTTTCAGTAATGCTGCAAGCTTTTGTGATTTCATGCTGGGCTATAATTGTGTATTAAGAGAAAAAAATAAAATTCTTTTTAAGAAAATTGTTTGTTTCACATCTGCTTTTTTCAAAATGAAATGGATTTTCTTTTGACCTTTCTGACTTGGTAGGTAGTTCCTTGAAATTTACTTTCTAGTATGTTTCATATGTATGGCAATGCTTAAAGCAGAAAAAATAATGCATTTTAGTCAAATCAAGTATTTAATTTATCCTGAAATCATTTTTTCTCAAACCTTTTGATTTCACCAACCATTTCTGAAAGGTTTCGGTTTTGATGCAACTCAAAATTATTTTTCCCTGTTATTTCTTTCTGAACTATCTGTGATTCGAAATATCCATTATCTTCATTATTCTATTTCCAGGTAACATGAATAACCAGGACCTGGTTTCAGAGAAAGGAATTTACCTTATTGATAATTTTATGCAGAAATTCTTAACTTTCTCATTAAAAAAAATGGAAATATTTGAGATCCCTCATCTTAATAATAGCCAGAACATACTGTCTGTGATAAGTTCTGTAGAAATTATGGCTCCTACATGTTATCTGATGCTGAGCCAGAAAGTAAAAGGACATGAGAGGAGATGAGGCATCTTGAGAAATGCATTTATTCCGGATCTGGCTTCAGAGCATTTTCACTGTCTGTTAAAGAGTGTTGGAATTTTTCTTTCAGAAATCCTTAGGAGACAAATTTTAGACATTCAAATTCATGGCATTCCATGTGGATTTAATGTTTAGCTTATTTAATTCTTTTCTATGAACTCAGTCCTTGTTCCTGTGTAGGTCTGAGACTCCAGTCCTTCCAGCTATTTTTAAGAAGTCTGTTGAGCAGGGACACCACCAATATCTTCCTCACATGGTTCCTTTTTCTCATAAAGTTCCTTTCTGCAGACCACATTTCAAGCACACTACCCCAGGTGCTGGGTCAGTTCTCTGCTAGTTTAAAGGACCTTTATTTTGTGCAGAGGAGTTTAGAACTGCAACTTTGGATGTCAGTGTGTATTTTGTAGTCACTGGGGCTACTTACGTGAGAGGACTGGCAGAGCATTCTTATTTGGGAATATGGCACACTTTAAAAAAGAAGAGTTTTTGAACAAGGCAATGGTAAAAAAAATCCTTTCACCAATACCCATTACTCCTAAATACCTAATGTGAAAGAATTAAAAAGGGATTCTTATCTAAAAGAATTTTATATCTGGAAGTGATTTTGAAAACAAGCACACGTCACAGACTTAAAAAGAGGCTAAAAAAATAGTAGACAGATGGTCAGTTACCAAATTAGATGCAGTCAGGATGTAGAAAGATAATTTATCATATTCATTCTTCCCAACTTTTCATATAGACACTGGACTTGGCAAGTTCTGTATCTGCTCTGATGAGTGCTTACAGTAGAGCTGAGAGCTCTCAACATTGCCAGACCCCACAGATCTAGTTTTTTGCAGGCTTAGTCCTACCAGCTGATATCCCTGAGGTGCTGGGTGCTTTGGCCTCACTGGTTCATTTGCCCTTTCTGTGCCCATGATTTCACAGTGCAATAAATCCAGCATTAGGGCTCTGAGGTCAAAATCACTGCAGCCACACAATGTAAAGTGCTGACTTACACCAAACCCTTGCTGCTGAGTCAAATTTTCACCGTTAATCTGTTGTGCTGGCAGGGTTGGGTTTTTTTTGTAGGAGCTTTAGTATCATCTGTTTGTGCTGCTGGAGCTTTATGCTGGATCACCTGTCATCTCCTGTGGCCAGCCTAGGGATGGCACAAATCCCGTGTCACACTCTTCCTGACCCCGTGGGGCTGGGACCTTGTGTCATTGCCTGATCCGTATTATCTCGGGCCTGTAATGTTCAGTGCCAGATTCTGACACCCTGTTTTCTGCTGCATGTGTACAGCTTCAGGCTGAGTGCCTTTCAGTAGCACACGTGTTGTTCTGGTTATTCTTTCACTTCCCTGGAAGCTTTTGGAACAAATCAGAATAGGGGAGGGAATGCAGTAACCAAAACAGGATGTGGGACTACTGCAACTGGAACTAGGAAAAGCCTCTTTCACTGTTTCCCCTTCCCTTGGCCACATATTTCATATCTCTGCTGTCCTAGACTGCCATATAGCTTCCCCCAAGTCAGAGGTCCAGTGAAACCCATCCTGCAGCCTGTCTCACTGCCCTGCTCACTGGATGATGGAGCAGGGGCTGAGGCCAGCCCTGCTGCCAGGGTGCCATTGCACATGAGCAATATGGATGCGATTAGACAAGACAACCTACCTGCTCCCAGAGCTCCTTGTTTCCCAAGGAGGGAGATCTGCCCCTTGCTTCCCCAAAGCCTGCTCTTCCCCAATATACAATTCCTTCCTTGCCAGCTATCTGACCCCTTAGTGAATGAATCTAGTTCCCTGGTGAAGTCCCAGCAGGGATTCAGTTTTCCTTCATATTCTGCCATCTTAATGAAATAACTTGACTCAGAGAAGGATCAGAGAAGCACCAGTGTCCAGCCAAATGACATGGCAGTAGGAAATATTTGAGAGACTGAGAAAGAAGGCAGTGGTGGCATTGTCACAGCAGCACCTTCTTCAGCAGGCTTTAGTCTGTGCTGGCTAACCAGCAGTACTATTTCCTAAAATCACTATGTCATATGTAAGGTAAATATGGCCTATGAAGCCTAAAACCAGAATGTAACACTGGATCTGTGAAAGGTGAGAGAAACAAGTTTGTGGTCATTTGTCTGTGCTTGTCCCTGTCCTGTGACCTGTGCCACTGGCAAAGGAACCCCATTAATGTTTAACTAACATGTTTTTCCAAGGGGCAGGATAGAAATTTTCAATGCACTTTAACCACTCAAAACATTAGTCCTCTCTGCCAGTGGAGCCCTCTGATAGGAACCTATTATAGTTCAGTTGCTCTGTTTGACCCTAGCCCAGAACTGTTTGTTTCACTAGGTATCCAGGAAGGACAGATTTCATCCTGCCATGTTGTGACATTTTACTATTTTATTTCCTTCTTAGTGAGATTTAAGCTGTTAAAGTGTTCTTAATTTCCATGGTGATGCAAGAGCCTATACTGTAGATCTACATGCTGGAAGACAGCTTTTTTTCTTGAGATTATTTCTGGCTTTTCCATTTCTGCAAATAAGGTAGAGAATCTGGCAGTGAGTTTGATACCCCGCCAAAAAGCAAAATAACACAAATGCCCTTCAGAACTACCGTAAATGCTTTGGGCACTGCCATGTTTTCCAGAGGTACTTTGAAAGAGTGTTATCCCTCTTTAGTACTCCCTCAGCCATGGACTGAGAACTCCTTCACCAACACAGCAGGGGCTGGGTGCTGGAAGCTGACTCCCTGCCAATCTGCAGGGCTTGTTTTGGGTCCCTTTCTCCTGCCCCCTTCCCCTCTGCAAGGAATCTGTCTTGAGGGGGTGTTGCCATCCTCTTTGGTCTTCACTCAAAATTGCAGTTGTGGAAGTACCACCTCAAACTTTTTTCCAAGGCTTAGTTAATATTTTAAATTTTAGCAAACTTTTGGCAGATCCCTGGCTTTTTCCTGAAAAACTGCCTTTAGAAACCCAGATGTTTTCCTTCTCAGTTACAGGCATGACAATGCCCTACAATTTCTTGTGAAATCTTTTTTCCTTTTTACCACATCTGTGAAATGACAAAAGCAATTAGTGCAGATATTAAAATAGACGAAAGCACTTCTCCTTGAGCTTATTTTAGAGGGTACCTGATGCAGGGCAGTTACTTCCATGAAAGAAAGTCACACCCCATGCAATCAGGAGGGGGATTCCTTGTAACTCCTTTCATCTACAGGTGATGATGGGATAGAGCCCCAGCTCAAAGGAAAGACACAGGATAACCATTTAACAACAGTGTAGTGCTGAGGACGGAACTTGCAAATAGAGCCCAGTTGCTCTATCCCAGTCTCCTGCTGAAGGAAAGGGACCCTTGCCAGCACATCTTCTCCTAGGTCATCTAACAAGGCAGCTCCTAGGCTGGTAGATTGCTTTTGAAGCTGTAAACAGAGAACTAGGAAAGCTTATCAAGACCACTTCCTGATTGGAATAAGTCACACAGTTCAATTTACTTGAGTATTGCTCTCCTTGAGATACTGCATGTTTTGTGAAACCTCCTCCAGATAAAAATAGATTGAGAAGATAGGAAATGTTTGAAGTGGTCCTAATCATCAGGATGAAAGCCAGGAGAAACAGATTGTCCCCTGTCTACTATTAACGTAATTAATGGCCTCAACTTGTGCCAGGGGAGGTTTTGATTGGATTCTAGGAAACATTTCTTCACTGAAGTGTTGTCAAGCATTGGATCAAGCTACCCAGGGAAGTGGTGAGTCACCAACCCAGAAGGTATTTAAAAGACATGTAGATGTGGCACTTGAGGACCTGGTTTAGTGGTGGATTGGGCAGAGCTGGACTAACAATTGGACTCGATCTCAAGGGTCTTTTCCAATCTAAATTTTTCTGTGATTCATATTAGCTTGGGTTTCAATTCCCCCAGCCTGGCAAACTTCATAGCTAGATCTCCTTTGCATCAGGGATGTCATGGCACAGTGGCTGGGACACTTCTGTCCTATGGCAAGACTCCAGTTACTGGCGCCAGCACTTCAGGAGGAGCAACAAACACAGGCTTATGGATTAGTGCTGCCTAATCAATGTGAGTAGTGAAGACCTAAGTCTTAGAGCTGTCCTGATACCTCTAGCACATTTTCTTGTCCTGCTAGCAAGTTCTCCTATCATGTATTGGTTTTTAGCTTTTCCATATCATGAGGCTGCAAAATTAAATTATAAATGTCTTATACTTGCTTTATTCAAGGACTTGGCATGATCCTGGTGGCACAATCCATCCTTTTTTTTTTTTTTTTTAATCAGGAGAAGTGAAAAGAAAGAGCAGCACATACCAAGCACCTCTGCTAAATGCCCCCAGACTTGCACAAGAGCATTATTGTGTCCTGAGCTGCACAGAGAACAGCACTGCACGGGCATATACCAGTTCCTACAGGCCTGCCCACTGCTATTACTCATCCCCTCCCAGCACTTAATGTGGACAAATTTTAAGTTATGTGAAAGCAGCTATTTTGGACAATTCAGTATTTGCAAAACATCTTGGCATGGTCACAAGAAGGGCACCTAGGAAGGGCTATGAAAGCTTTGCCAACTTTCTGTTAACTCAGGAAGGCCATAGAAATAGCTTCCTCACTTTTATTTCACATCTTGCACAGACATGTTCACATAGCAAACATGGCAATAAAGATGGATTGCCCCTTGAAAAAAATTCTGCACGGCTGAAGCATTATATCTGGTCAACACAGAGCCATGAGATCCTGCCACCAGAGCTTCACACTTACAGATACTTTAATTTAGGACTGGATCTGTCCCTTCATGCCCACAAGCAGGGTGAGATAGGGAAAACAGCAAAAGGTTGTAGAAAATGTTTTAAAATCAAAATTCTCTGTGAAAGGGCACTTTTTAAATACAGCTACACAAAATACAACTGGAAAAAAATCCAGCTCCTATCAGTGCTTGTTGTATGGAGGTGAGGCCTCCTGCTTAGGCCCAGCTTCAGCTGCCATCTGCCACTGTTCCTCCCCAGCCCTCTTTTCTCTCTGGAGCCATCTGAGCAGACACAACACCCTGGGCCAGCACAGCCAGGCTGGGGGGAAGACAAGGAAGGAGCTGAGTTCAGAGCTCCAGACATTGCTGCTGGAAGATTTTCCACCTGCCCAAATGTGCTCTGATTCACCATCTGCTCCAGGCTGAACAATAGAGGAATTACAACAGAAACAGCTACTGAGGGATACAGCTGAATGTGACTGTGGTGCCTTTTGCCTACTTGGCTGCCTGGCTCCTTGTGACGGGTTCGTGGCACCTACCCAAACCTGACTCAGAGCTGCTCCAAGAAATGCTAGGGATTTGTTAGTTTGTGAAAAGCGAAGAGTTGGACCCTGCAAGTTTTGCAAATGGGTAGCTGACCTCTGAAACAGAGATGGGAATCACTCACATTGGTGTCAAATAGGGCAGCTAGGGGAGAAAGTGGTTGCCTTTATCCCTCTCCTGGGCACAGAGCAAAGTGAAAAGTCATGTAACCACCTGCAGAAGTTTTAATAAATAAGTGTACAGTGAAAGTTTAAAAGCTTGCTGCTTTCTACTGAGCAGACTGTCTTCTGAGGCTGTGGCTGCCTGCCTCCAAGGAAAAAGTCTGTGGTTGATACTGACACCTCGGCTGTTTATTGCAGAAAAGAGGAGGTTGCAATCCCACAAAGGAAAAGCTGAAATCTTAATGCCATCAGTAAGAAATGGGAGGAAGGAATTATTTTACCACACATAATGAGTGGTAAAATGAGAAGGAAGTTGCCACCTTCAGGTCTGAAGCTGACTCCCAGTTTTACAGCTGCAGACTGGCACACAAGTGTTTCTGGCCAATAACTGAGCCACTTCAGAGGTCAGAGATTTGCTGGTACATGCCCATTGCAAACATCCATAATCTAATGGTGACTACTTGCCCATGTACCAAACAGTAGATGAGGATGTACTTAATCCATCTATGTCACACTAAGATTGCTAGATAATTAAAAATGAAAACTCAACCCCAGATCTGCAGTGATAATGTCAGATGAGGATATTATTGGCATTAAATTGCTTCGCTCTCACATCCCTTCCCTTCCAGATGGGAAGTATTTGTACTTGGATATGTGCAAAATCTTTAATTAGCGTGCTCAGAGAGTAATAGATTAAAAAATCTACACAAGACAAAAATAGTAACAATTATTCCTATGGTGATCTTTTCCATTACTAACTGTTTAAAAATATGTATAGTATGCTAAATATGGGTACTTAATACTTCTTTTGTTTAACTCTTCAATATTTTAACTGTTTGCAATTTTTTTAACTACTTTTGCTTTAGCTTCTTGATATCTTTATCATGAGCCTGATCCCACTGGGCTAAGAGGTCCAGAGAAAAGGAGGAGATAGCCATCACCCCAGATTTTAGTTCAATTGCAGTACACGACAGGAGAGTGATCAAGTGCTGAAGCAAAGCGAGGCTGTGCAATTTGTAATAGATGGCCACTGCTTGCTGGTGGGTACCTGTGAGGTTTGGTGGAATGTCAAAGAAGGATTTTGAGGAGGGGTTGTAAGGAGGATCAGGGGATCACTTCAACAATGCCTGTGTGGAATAGGTATTTCAGTGAAATGGGAAAAGTCTCAGTGCTTCTCTTAAAGGTGCTTCATGACTGGGGCTACTCAGGCAGGGGCTTCAACCACCCTGGCTTGTTCACTACCTTTTTTGCTGCTAAAGAGGGTCACATTTGCAATGCAGAAGAGACACAACTGCCTTTGTGAAATGCTGTTGAAGTTACCCTTTGGATAGGAGAAAATTGTAGAAACTGAGAGGTATCAATTCCAATGTTCCTCAACATTTTTTGTTGAAGAAGGACATGAGACCAGCAGTACAGCAACGTCACAGAGATTTGCACTTACAACCAAAAAAAAGGGCAAAAGTCTGAAGGTTTGTCTCTCACTACTACTTCTATTTGTTGTTCTTCAGTCATATCAGTGAGTGACTCTGTGGGCAATTGTTTACAAATACCATTCTGCAGTGTTTTACTGGATCACATTCCCATGTTTCATGGAGCGATCACAGACCAAGGAAGGTTGATTTTACCTATCTTGTGGCAGAAAGTGTGGCCAACTGTACTTCAAATCAACTGTACTTCAAATAGTTGCTGAGCTGTTACCCAGGTATGAGCATGAGCAGCTGGCAGCCAGCCTGGGCTGCTGCCAACAGGGACAGAGCATGGAGATGGTGAAGAGCAGGAAGGTGATGCATTCTGAGGAGTTCTTGATCCGACAGCAGCGGAGTGGGCACCTCCACAAGCAAGTGGCATAGCAACAGGCCAAGACAAATCTTTGCAGAGACAGGCTTTTTACACAGAAGGGTTGTAGCACTGCACCAGGTAGATGTTTTCTGTATAAGGAAAAGGGTCTCAGTTTCGTCTCAGGACCTTTTAAGGGAAGAACACTAGAAGTTTCTATGCCTCCTGATCGTAATTGGCTTGGTGTCCAGACAAAAACATTGATAGGTCTCTTTACCTGTTCCTCAGAAATGTAGCTCTTCTCTATTGGGCTGTTTGCCAAAAAAACCACCTAAATCGTTCAATACTTTAGGGAGAGCACAAGGCTTCTCAGTGCATTTTTGGGGTATTGTAGCAGCTGTGTGGGACCTGTCCCTACACTGTGCTTGGCTTTGTTCTTTGGTTTTGTATTATTTTCTTCTTTTATTAAAACCTTTTAGCTTTTTCAAGACACACTCGATCATGCAGTCTCGCTTATTATTTTAAGCCATTTTCTGTGAGGTGCTGGACACCCTCAGAAGTATTGAACCCTCACAGAGCTAAATACATCTGGCTCTTTGAGAAATTCAATAAAAGGTGTTTAGGCAGTGATGGTTCCAACCAATCCCCACTCACGGTCGTTTTCTTTTCCAAGTAATTGTGTGGCAGGGAACTACATTTCAGGTCATTTACTGCTTTGCATTGAAAAGAATAGGATTAAGGTTACAGAAATTAGGAGGTATTATTTCAAAACAGATCAGTGCAAAAAGGAGATGTAATGAAATATGTTAGTGGCTTCATATGTTTTCTTAAAAGATTGATATGGGTTTGGCCTCATTTTCTTTGGGAAGAAAATGGTGAGACATCACCACTTTTTTACTTTGCTAGTTTTTACATTGTGTATGCCATACATTGGAGATAATAATTCCTTCTAAATAACATTATATTCTTTCCATAGTACATCCTGTGACTCAGGTACAGAAAATCTTTTGCTAAACCCTGCTGTCTATGCTACCTGCCTGTGTACTGGAAATGAGTAATTTTCAGAAGTAGAAGTAGAACAAACACCCTTAAAGAGGAAAAGGCCCCTCCTTTCCTGAGAAAGTTTGGTAACAATCATTATTTAACAGACTTATCGTATTCATAAGTAAAAAAAAAAAAAAGGCATCCCAAGAGAGATACACCTAATACTAAGGACATTGTCTTCTTAAAAGTCAGGCTGGCATGCCAGACTACTTTGACACTAGACAAATGCCCTGCTTGAGGAGCTGATGTAAGGTAAGGAATTTCTACAACTTTTCCAAGCTACAAAAATAATGATATATTAATATTACTGACCAGATGCGATGAGAAAATACTTCTCTCCCTTTTTAAGGTATGTGCAAGCTTTAGAGATTCCAACACTGACAAAGGCTTTATATGCAGGAACACCAGGGCATTTTACTTTGAACATGGTTGCTGGACAGAGACTCAATTTCTTGCTTTAACTCCTCTCACTTCCACATACGAAAAATTGAAACCCAACCATCAGTCTTCTCACCGTGAGCCCACAGGCAAACAGGAAGGAATTTCAGTCTCAAAGAATGCAAATTATAATGAATCAGACCCCTTAAAAACTCCTCATAAAATGAGATTTGGGTTGCTTCTTTGGTTGTTATTTTCTTTAACAACAATCTTCTTTTAGTTCAAATATAGCAGGCTAGAAATAAAGCATTTTATTTTTCACTTTTTAATCCTTAAGGCTACAAATAATTAAAATTTTCAACTTTTAATTCACTACCATTTTTAAAGAGGCTTTCCTCTCTAAAAATGGGGGAAGAAACTTTCAGAATGAAATGACCCAGCATATACTTTTGGTATAAGCTGTAATTAATGCTGCAGTACTATATACTGTGGGTATACTGTGGTATACCACAACATAAAAGCCCCACTTTCAGTGAAGGTGAAGACCTTTGGTGAGAAGTAATAGATAATTTCCTATTTGATGGAGAGAATGGTTGATGGTGCCTTCCTTAGAATATGTTTTCCTTTTAGCCACATCTTAGTTTCTCATCCTTGTTTGTGTCCTCAGCAGAGTCTAAGTGAATACAATAAATGCTGCAGGAAAATAGGATGTGTAGTAGGTCATTCATGGTAAGACAAGCACTCAGAATTTTTTTTGGTGGGACAAGAATTACAACCAAAACCCACCTTCCCTATGTTATACACTTGGATAATATCAAAACACTTAGAATACCATTAAACATTTTGTTTGCTCGACAGATATCAGCCATCTTCAGGCAGGTTTCTGGAGCAGATTGGGCTGCAGTGCTGAGGGGTGCGAGGAGACCTTTTGGAGGGAAAGGAAACCTTTCAGAAAAGTGAATGGGGACAGACAAAGCAGGACTGGGAATTCAAATGCCCATCTGACCAGCCTGATCAGTGGTAGGTAAAGAGGCTGGGGGTGAGGAGCTTGGCAGGAGCCTGGGCTAGCCAGTCTGGAGATGGAATCACAAAATGTCCCTTGATGCAGCTCAGCATAAGGCCTTGCCATCTGGCCACAAACACTAACAAAGTACACTTCAGCCATGTTTTAATAGGGACTTAACTGGTGTGCTGCTACCAGGCTGAACTATAAAATTCTATTTCTTGCTTGGGGTGAATGCTAACTTTCACTGAACCGAAGAGACTTTCTTCCTGAGGGAAACTCCCAGCAATTTTCTGTGAACTGAATCTAAACCTTAAGACTGGCATAATCCTGAGAGAGTAGTCATCAAGTTCATGATATATTTGAGTGTTGCTTCACCTCTTCAGGGTATGTGCTTGCAGATATGATAAGCCCAGTGAAGACACCTGGAAAAGGCTATTCTTTGCAATAAAAGCAAATTGCTTTCTGCATTTGTAGGTAATGGTGTTGCAGACACGTAATATAAAATACAATGCACCCTTCAAAAATAACTGAGGCCCTGAAATAACTCAGAGTACCAGGCTGTACAGTCAGTAATTCCTGCACCCATCAAATTTCTTAACAAGCTGATGACAGACCCTGAGACTACACATACACAGAGTATTGAATCATAAGCATAGGCAGGTTACATGTGGGTGACAAGGGATGATGCTGGGACAGATGGAATCAAGTGAAAATGCAGAGATGCATATTACCGCAGATAGAGGGCTGCGTGTCTGAAGTACAGCGTTCTAAGAGCTTGATCCAAAAGTGGTTGCTTAGGTTTCCTGTACAGTTGTGAGTGTCTGAAACAAGACAGATGAAATGCCTGCTGGAGGTGAATGCATGTGACTGTTGTTCCCTGGCCACAGAAGGAGTCCAGGCCCTGCCCTGGGAGGATGCACAAGCGCTCAGACAGACACAGCTGAATGGGGGATCCCACACAGGATGATCAATTGTATTGTGTGTGCAGTGCTCAGAGCAGGGCATCATGGCCCATTTCTTCTTGTAGGCAAATAGTCCTGTGACTACAAGAATGTCATCAAGAGATGTCTCCAGGAGCAGTATTTCATGGGAACTGAGTATCTTATTGCTCCGGAGAGACACTGGCATCCAGCTGACACCCCTGTAAGAAACACACATTCAAGAAACACACATTTTGACACACATGGTTTGAACTGACCCAACCAAAAACATCTCCTGTTCGGTAAATGGAGAGCAAGGTCCTTGGGGCAGCACAGGGCAGACTTTCATCTGTGAGAAAACCGTGGGAGAGACACATACAGAATGGTGCTCTCCTTCACATCCCTACTGTCAGCCTGGGCTTTTCTGCTCTCCCAGTGCCAGTCGATGTGGAATGAATCACTACAGCAGCTTGATGAAGCAGCAAGCCGTGAACACATTTCCTTGTGTTATCTAATGGTGAAACACAGAGGATGTGGCTAATTAGGGAATCATCCTCACCATGGCAGATTTTCTCAAATGGAAATGGGTTTTGAGGTTTGCTGGCTGCTGAGGGCGCAGATGCTGAGTAGGTAGTTACCAAAGCATTTAAATGTACATACTCCTCTGCAGGTTACCTGCTATGCAGCAATGGCCACAAATATGTCAAAAATGTAAAAAACGCAAAAGATTAAAAATAGAATCTTTTTTTTTTTCCCCTTAGGAAAGCTTGGAGACTGTGTGCTGTTAACTCATCTGAAACCATGACAAAGCTGTGGATGGTCATGTCAAAATGTCAAAGAGCTATGGATGGGGGATGAAAGTAATTTCTTTGCCAAGGGTGGCAGCAAACCCACATGCCATCTGAGCGTAAGCCATTCTGTAAGCAGATGCAGCTATGGCGCTTTTTTTTTTTTTTTCTGTGAACACTATCCTTGTTTTTGACTCGAATTTCTGTTCATCTTCTCAGGAAAAGGATTTTTGTGTTTGTTTGTTTTGCCTTTTCCAGTGTATTTGGAGCTCTAGATCCCAAATGTATTCGTATGGGGATAAAAAGGAACATGGTTCAAAGAAACATAACTAGAACAAATCGTTGTAGACATGGTTGACAGTTCTGGCTAGAAAAATACCTTGGTTTCAATTGTTTATAACTTTGAACATATGGTCTGAAATTTTCCATTCTCTTACTTCAGTTTGATTTAATCAAGGGCTTTGGGCAGGGGGAAGCTTGTTTCTTTCCATGTCAGCTGAGGGAGATAAGGCACTGCAGAATAACACCAAAGTGGGGTTTTTCACATAGAAAATTATGTAAATGTTGAGATATCACCACCCTTGTGAGGAAAAAATTGCAGTTTGGCACGAAACATGCATTTTCCTATTTCCAGGTTACAAATGTCAAAAAAAAATGAGTTGCATATGCTCAGTAGAGACAAGGTAACAACTTTTACATTTATTTTCTGAAAACATGGTCGAGTTCAGAGTTGCATAGGCTCTTCTTTTTAAATGCAGTTTCTCTACTCTCTTGACTGTTCTGGGGCTAGACAGAGGAGCTGAGACTAGAAATCACAGAATCACTAGGTTGGAAGAGACCTTCAATTTCATCAAGTCCAACCCATGCCAAACACCTCAAGTAAACCATGGCCCCAAATGCCACATCCAGTCTTTTTTTAAACACATCCAGAGGTGGTGACTCCACCACCTCCCCAGACAGACAATTCCAGTACTTGATCATTCTCTCTATTATTAAAAAAAAAAGAAAAAAAAAAAAAAAAAGAGGAAA